>JAJTJO010000397.1:0-17292 GCA_024550625.1 Dendroctonus valens
CGCTTGCCCGATCTGATTGTTAGTCTTTCGTCTTTGTCGACGTCACATCAATTTTTCAAAGATGGCGCAGAAACAAATGAGCAACACGGAAAATTGGAGTAAGAAATAGCGGTTAGCTTTTGTTTTATGCGATGCCAACTGCCGCTCTATTGTTATGTTTAAGGGATTTTATAAATCTTTGAGGGCGAGCGGATTCAAGGCCCGCCTGATGCCGTTGTCTGCTTTTTATTACTCACCGGGATTACTTTCTTGGTCCAATAAGTCTTTGCTGCCATATACTGTCTGTTCGGTCGCTTTATGGGCTCTGTTTGTTACGACTTTTCTCTAAAATTGCGAATGACATCTCAGCCACATAAACATGCAGTTCCAATCTTTTATACGTAGGTCGAGCTGCACTTACCACTAATTTATGGTCGTGTGCTTACAATATCGTATATTTTCTATGGAAATAGGTCTCTAGATAAATAAACCAAACTGTCGTTTTCACTTATCCATTTTCTATTCCGTTTGCGCGCACTAAATTTACAGTAGGTATTAACAGTAGTAGTAAACATCTTTATTTCTAAAAAGGCTATCGACCTATCGGTCTTTCTGCCCTTGTTTAATACATGCAGTCTTAATCTAAATAAAAACAAATATGAAAATTCTCTTATTCTAGGTTAACAATACTATTAAATAAATAAGATTTCAGTGGCAAGAAGAAATTATTTTATTGTCCACTAGTCCGTGGCGTTTGTAAGTGTTCGAGTAGCGTTAATGTAGGGAAACGGAAGCGGGATTGTCTGGTTGGTCTTGTAAGACAAAGGGGATTCAGTATGGTCCAGTTGTAGGGGTTGTTTGTCCATTTTGTCTGTAGCTGTATGAGTCTTTCCGAGATCTTTGTCATGTTTGGCGTTCGTATAGTAGGTGGGTGGGGGGGTTGTGTAGTGGGTTTTGGGGGTGTCTTATTCGTGTTTTAGTCTTAGTGCAATTTGTTCTGTTGTTTGCGTATAACGTTTTGTCCTTTCTGTTCCGTTGGTCATGAGTATATGTCCAAAGTCTAGCAAGGGTCTACAAATAGCTTATATATTTTGGTGGCGGTGTTTGTGCTAATTCCTCTGTCTTTGTAGGTTAGTGATCGGAAGTGTTTTATTCTCTTTATTGTTTCTGCCCTGATGTTTCGTATGTGTTTAGTGAATTTAAGTTTGTGGTCAATTGTGATTCCAAGGTATTTTACGTCGTTTTTTGGTTGTGTCGTTTGGCCGTCTGCAGTTATTGTAGGGGAGTCAGCGTTGAGTCTGTGGTTTGTGAGCAGAAGTTGGTTTTTTGACGCGTTTGGTGTTAGTCTCCATTTATAAAACCATGTCATTGTGTTGTTTGATAGTGTTTGGAGTCTTTGCGCTGCTCTCTCAGTAGTTTTGTCATGTACAATAAGTGCCGTGTCGTCTGCGTATTGTAATATGTATGCCGATCTGTCGATTTGATTTTTGTCTGGTAAGTTGTAATTGTATATGTCATGGCAGTATATATTGTAGAGAAACGGTGAGAGCGGGGATCCTTGAGGGAGCCCTTGTTCAGGGGAAAAAGAAAATGACAGTGTTTTGTCAATTCGTACTTGTAGTTGGGTATTAACATTAAGGGATAAAATGATAATTTATCACAGGTTTGATCATCAATCTGATCTCTCACCACAACATCCAGCTGAGTATTTGAAGCAACGGAATTTGTCTAATTTAATTCCGGAAATAATCCTGAAGTCATTTCATCGATAAACAGTAAATAATAAAACATCCATAATCTTTCCCTTAAAACAATTGGAAAGACAATTTGAAAAATAATGACCCTTTTACTTCAAGGAACGGCGTTTTCTGAGAACAAGAAGAAATTTGCTATTATCAATTTCGTGACCAATTTCAACCCCAGCTAATAACGGATCACGATACTCGGATTCACCATATAATCAAACCCTAATCGTCGGAACACATTTCGTTTAACGTTTAGAAGAGTCGGGACAGATCGGAGAGAAAAAACACTGTTGTCTCCACACTTTAAAACGTCATTAGAAGCATTTACCTGGCCATACTTACAGGTTTACAGGCTTGTTATTTTCGAGCTGGCTGAAGAAACCAAAATGACTGAAGCCATTACGGGATAGAATCATCGGATTTAATAATACCGCGCTATGTCATTATTGTCGTATTTTCCTCAACTGTTCCAGCGGGAAAAAATCGAATGCTATTTCATTTCTTTTATCGATTTGATGGAGAAATAATAAGCTGACCCAAAGGCTCCATCCTGGGTTTTACCGCAAACATAATGGAGTTTTACAATTGAAGACAATAACGAGACCTTTAACTGATGCCCGAACAAAGCAATTTCACTAAATGACATTTAGGATCGATGCAAATGCACACGATTCGTCCACCTGAATCATTCAGCACGATGCCCGGGCCCAAATTGATATCAAAATAAAAACGTCAATTTATTTTCGCTAGCTTGATAGGAGAGAGAAAAAAACGCCGCTTTATGGAAAATACGCGCTGTTCGGCATAACGGGGGGATCCGGGTTGGAACAATGCTACCCCGGGGACATATTTTGATATTTGCTCACCTCTCCCCATTTTAACAGCGCTAACTTCTATGCTACCATTTGTATAAAATGCGCCCCATCAATTATTTAGCGCCCACTCTATTGTGCCGCCAAACGTTTTACAATGACACGCTTTGGTTTACACGATTTTCTTTTAGAGCCTACACTTTCTCATGCGTATTGATCTTTTGCTGAGAAGAAATGTCAATAGTTTCAATTCCCGCAGATTTTTTTACCTCAGTATGAAGACGTTGATTCACATTGTTGCGTGCTTTGTTCAGATATTGGAAAGAAAAATTCGGAAAACTTTAGAAATCGTCATCCAATTAGTCCTACAAATGAAGTTAAATTTACAGACAAAATTTACTATGCCTAAAGCTTTCTGCTTGAAGCTGGATTTATAAACTCTGCAGATGGTGCACAATTCAACGTGGGTGGACCAACGTAAATGCGAACTGCACGAACGACGAACGGCACCAACTGAGAGTTTTAAATCCAGCATAATGATTCAAAATCCAAATTTGTTTCTAGAGCGGTTCAAGAGGAAGAGGGCCTAGAGGAAATAGAGGAAACACATTTTCTCGCTCATAAGCGAGATTTTGAAAAAAAGTTCTCAAATCCCCGAAGGAACAGCGTAGGATTAAATAACGAATCGAAACCTGGAAAGAGCCTGACAAGAAATGAGTTGAAAATTAACACATAAACACAAAGTAATACCTACGCGAGAAGAAAGTGTACATTTGAATCAGAAACGGAAGGATTGAGGCTGGAAGTAATGATGCAGAAGTAACAGGAAGGGAAGAAGCCGTTGTATGGATAGTCACATCTTATCCTATGTAGACAATCAAAAAAATGGCAATTAATAAGCTGAAAATCCGGAGTAATTGGAACCTTTCCTGTGGAAAGTACGTGACAATCTTGAACGGTTCGACAGTAATATGGATTCTGTCTTAAAATAGGGACACCAAAAGTGCGAGTTAGCAAACCGTAATAATGGTAGATTTTAGCGCAAAAATTGGCAAAGAACGACAGGATAACATCGTAGGTTTTTTTGGACTAGGAGAAGGAATCTGAAAATCTCCTTTTCAATAAGGAATGCGACTCAAAATAACACATATTCCCTTATAGGAAAAATTAATAATTATTGTAGTGCCTGCAACTGTATTTTTTTACATAAAATCTGAAATAAATCCAAAATGTTAGACCTAGGTATAGGACATTATACATGAAATATATTTAGAATTTAGAGCAGAATCTAAAAATAAAATAAAATATAGGGTGTTCCATTTAAAATAAGCAAGTTGATACCTGCTTCCGGTATAACCGGAAGTGTGGCCATCTTGAAAATATTTTAGATAACTTGCCCCCAATGACTTTGGATACTGTCCAATTTCAAATTTCTCCTATTTATAGTTTGCCAGATATCGATCGCGGTGGTTCCCGGTGGGACACCCAGTATACAACCATTATACTCAAGGAAAAGAAGAAAATAACATATTGTAGAAAGTGAAACTGATTTCTTGCTAGTTAATCGCGTATGGAGAAGTTAAAACTTATCCGAGCGCAAACCGTCATCTTCAGGTGGTAAAACCTTGTAAAAATGCAAAAAATACTCCGAAAAGTTCAATCTTCACTTCTTCAAAAGGCTCAAAATACAGACAAAGACTACCAAAGTTTTAAAGAATGCGTCACCATCATTAGTAGGTAGTAGGCAAGAAGAACCAAAAGAGGAGAAAATTGAGAAAAATTATGTTGATGATGGAATGCAAAAAAAATTACATGGACAGGGAGAAAACTGAATATTGAAAAATATGTAATATAAAGCCATAAAAAAGCGCTCTTCGACTTGTTTAAAGCGAAAAATCAGCTGAGCAGACGATTTCCCAATAGAATTTCAAAAAATATAGAATAAACCCAAGTCTAGCAAGGAAGAGTAGAGGAAAAACTTGCACCAGGACCTGGTTCTTCAACAAACATACAAAATAAGCAAAAAATGTTCTTAATTTTTTCCTGAAAAAATCCTAAATGAGCCCCATAAATAAGTAGCACTTCAAGGGCTTTCGAGGCTTTTGCTTGAAACTGACGACTTTTCGGGGTTTCTAGGCCGTCGTGGACACGAATTTCTTCACTGAAGATGCAACGTCCGGAAGAAACTATTTTCCACGCGGCCTAAAACTGACCAGTTTCGACCTTAAATGAGGTATTAAAAAATTGAGCCGGATGTAAATCAACCATATTCAACTTGGCTGCTTCTGCAGCTAAAAACAAGCATCACTGGATTTTATTTGGAATGGAAAACGATAAATTCGGCTGCTTGGAAAAGCGACCCCAGACCTGTTATGCATTTAAGCAAAATTGCTTGTATTAGAATTAAAATTGCATAAAGCGATCCTTCGTTCCCCACAAAAGAAGCGAAACAAAGGAACCGAGAAGATGGTTTGACTGGCAATTTCTTACTGAAAAGTAGCAATTCCCCAGGCCATACCAAAACGTAGGCAATACCGGAATACAAATCGGATCAAGAAACTAATTTAGTTAACACTTGACCTGTGAGAGGCCGGCAAATAAAGCAATATTAAAGTTTAGTACTGGGCTCTGAACGCCTCTCCTGCCCGCCAAATCTTTTATTTATCCAGGACGCTGCTGAGATTTTTTTTAAGACCGAAACGCGCAGTGAGTCGGTATTAAAGTTTTTCGAATAACTTTTTTATTGCTGCCCGCCTTTATGGGAAATTTGCGCTTATGAATGAAACAGCGAGATTAAAAAAACCGAAATGGACTCATAAATGTTTGATTTCTCGAAAAATGTTGCACACTAGGCCCACGTCTACTAAACAACTGAAATGTTGAAATTAGGCTGATTTACATCAGAGTCAATCAGGAAATTATACGAATGTCGAAAGACCGTGAATACAACAGCGAAATAAATTTATATTCACCGTCTGCTATTAAGTTAATTAGCAGTTCGATTTGAAGTACGGAACCCTTTTTCCATCGGCCCCGCTCCGAAGCTATCATTGGCCGACAGGCTCGATCTCCCCAAGAAAATGGATAATTAAGTTTAATGAGCAGATGAAAACGGAAGAGGCAACTGCTTTATGCTAAATTATTAACTTTATACATGGGCAATTGCCAGCGATTATCGATTTGTTCGTGCAAAGAGGACTGACTGTCTTGTGATTTTTCATAAATGGCAAGCCGGTAACACTCCCACTGGCCATTGTGTTTCAAAGCGGCACAAATTATCGGTTGAATCGAAATTATTTGAAAACAATTAAGTAGAAAATCAGTAGGTGGATGGAGCGGTTGTTGAAGTGAAAACATCAGCCGAACTAAAGTTTTAGTGTCGTAAGGACGGTTCTGACCCAATGTCTTAGATGCATATTTCTCCTATAATCAATGGTTAAATTGGAAAAAAGTTGAGCAACTTGATTGATTATGTCTTGAAAAAAAACGAAATTTGCGAATTTCGATTATTTATTTTTTGGCCTTAATAACAAATCTAGAGCAAAACCGACTGCGCCCGACTGCGCGTTCACAAGTAACTTTAAGCCAGCGAAAGAAATACATTGTCAGTTTTATGCTACTGAATGAACGTTTCGCCTCCAAGAAACCCATCATCTTTGCAAATCTTTTAACAGCTAATTTTAAAGCCCCTTTTTATTCTGAATTCAACGATGCATAACATGTTAAATTTAATTATGTTTTGATCATTTTTTTAAAATTATTATTGGGAAAATTCAGAACATTCTTGCGTTTAGCGGTAGAAATGTAGAGAACTAAATTAAACAAACTACAAGATTTCTTATACCTACGAAAAAAAAAGTGTTTTTGTCTCTGTAAAAATGAAGAGAAGATTTTTAAATGCAGAAAGTTTCATATGTTATCAAGTTTTATTTTGAGTCAGAGAAACTCCGCTGCGAGCGACTGTATTTGAACAAGTATCCTGAAGAAACGGAAGGATACTTAAATCTGCTTCAAAATTATTTAGAAGAATCCCTCGAAAATCTGGAGCAGACGGTGCCAAAGTTCGATTCAAAGATAGACATTCGGAGTCCTAATTATAATTTTCAATTAGCTCCCGGGACATTTTCCACGCAACAAAGACAATTCCCATCTGAAAAAGCGCTCAACGGCGAATTGAAGATAACGCGACAAAATCTATAGCCTGTTTTAAAATTTAATTCCCTCTTTTTCGGGCTGCCATTTTAATAATTAGGCAAACGGGCCGCGAGGGCCCGTCTCGGCATCCAATAATATTATGTAGAAACTGTATAAAGTCAACAGGAGCTGTTTAAATCGTTATCAAATATGTATGCAACCCTTTTTAACTTCAATTAACTCGACGACTTTATATTGTCCAGATACGAATTTGGGTCCCGATAAAATTCACTTGCCTGCGCAACTAATGGATTTGTCTTTGTTCCGTTATTTTATAACTCGGTAAATGTTAATTGGGGTTCGCATTATCGTTGACTGTTCTATAAATTGCCTGGCGACTAACCCGTGTGCTCAAGAACTGTGTTAATACCACAATTTGAATTGGAATGCAATTTATAAATTAAAAATATTTTCAAAAAACTTACTGCTTGAAGAAACCCCTGCATCCATTTGGAGAAGAGTCCGATGTCCATCCAAGCCTGAAACAAAAACATTCGATTTATTCACCTAGCGGGAAGTAGGTAATTCAGATTAAAATTGCAACTAAAAATAAAAAGCCTGAAAAATTAAAACATAGTTTAAAATAATGTAATAGAATCGTCCGACACGTTCTGGTTAATTAGATTATAAGGAGAGGGATTCGTTTATTAAACAGTCGAGCGAACATAATTGGACAGCGATTCTTGGAAAATCAAAATGGCTCCGACGAGAAATAAAAGAAAAGAGGTTCGCCTTAAAAAAATGACAATTAATTCTTGAAACAAAACACTTGACTTGCTTGCTTTTGCTGCAAGCCGGTTCAATCGCTTGAAGTTGCTACACCCTGAAAATTATAGCAAAGGACCATGCAGAAAATCAGAGAAAATTCAAAATGTCTTTGTTCCTAACATTTGCTTTGTTGAAAATAATTGTTTAAATCAAATGTCTCAAAAGCGCAAGGGTTTCAAAAATTGCAACTCCCTGCTTTAATTAAGCAATGAATGCATGCGCAAGCAAGAACTACAGCAAAAGTAACGAATTTCAAATGTTTATTTTTGCGCAAAAAGCGCTACATTGCATTTAGCAAAAAAAAATATTGCAAAAGAATTGGACAGCAGTGAAAACAGCGATATAATAAAAATTTCAGAACTCCCATTAGAACATGCCCATTTTCACTATAGGAATCATATATTTTTAATTATATGAAATGGCCAAAAAATGTCCAGAAAATGATAATGAAAAAATTAGTCGTTAATACTAATGCAACAAGCACTTTTTGCCCAAATTTTGGTGTACTGTTTCGTGAATTTAAGAACACCTAACCTCTATTTCGTTCATTCAATAACCTAAAACGGACTGTTGACAGTAAAACGGACTGTTGACCTAAAACGGACTATTGGACTATTGACATTCAATAACCTAAAACGGACTGTTGAGACGGACTGTTGTTTAAAACGGACTGTTGTGTTGACTAAAACGGACTGTTGTTGACAGACTGAGGACTACAACAGTCCTAAAACGGACTGTTGTAGACGGACTGTTGAATTTGGAAAACGTTTCAAGTTAAGTTTCCGTGTGAGTGGTGAAACTCGTGCAGTTTAAATGATGATGCAAATAAATGATTTTGAAAAAACAGAACTGTGCAATACAACTTTTATCAGAAGTGTATGTGATGAATTTCAAGAAGAACAACACTTTGGAGTTCCTGAAAATGTAAATAGTTTTAATGGTTTTATAGCTGCATATTTACGTTTCGAATAATCACATCTAAATCTTGGCCTAAAAATACCCAGTTTCACTAGCCCATTTTTACCACCTACTAGAAAAAGGTTAGAAAAAACGTTTCACTATTGTAAAACAATTGGCTAAGAAAAGTGTCCAGTGTCTAGTGAAAATGGCCAATTCCTGCTACAAAACTACTTCGGATTTCCACCAGGGAAGCAAATAAAAAAAAAGTGAGTTAACCACTCACTTCTTCACTTCAGGCTGTAAACGGCGGGCAACAGAAACCGAACGAACATACCAAATCGCTTACCTGATCCCCAAAAAAATTAACAGAAAGATATTCAATTTAGTTGGAATCAGTTTAATCCAATGGGGAATGGGATGGGAGGAGCCACAACAGCCAATCTGGCCAATGTTGGATCCGTGTTAACTACGCCGTTGGTGCCATGGCAACCGCTTAGTTGGTGGCTAGTGTGTACAGTTGACATTCGCTCGAAGTAACTGAGAGAAGGTTTTTCGCTTGGGCTGCGTTCGCGCTTTTGACTACATCGAGTTCGATTGAGACTGTTAGTCAGAGGTTTAATTATGCTGATCGAAGATTAATAGATGAAACGAATGTGTTCAATTGGTTACGATTTGATAGTAAATTGAGCAAAAAAATCATCCGGAGACAATGTCCGACCACGAACTGACTGAAGAAGACCACGAAATCAACATTCTGGACACCGATTCCCGGTTATCGCACAGTGATAGTGATGTCCGCAGTTTGCGTAGCCATTGCAGTAGTCCGGACAATGAAACCTCCTCACACACCTCAACGAAAAGCGCTCTACCCATTTAGTATTTCGAACTTGTTAGGGAAAAATTTCGAACACAAAACGGACACTGACACGGGCGGGACCCTCTACCAGAACCCGGCGGGCATTTTCCAACCGCGTAGTGCTTTAGGTTTTGTTCCTTCGGGATTTTATGGGCATGGTGTTTTGCGGGTTCCGGCCCATCGACCGATGGGAGGACCTGGCAGTCCTCCGGGTACCGCCGTTTTTAATCCATGGACACTCAGTTTGGATCCGGTGCTTCAACGATCGGCCGCTGCTGCCGCTTTTGCTTCTCAAGTTGTTAAAGATCGACTTGCAGGTAAGATTATTTTAATTGAAAGAAAATGTCGTTTTTATGCTGATCTATAATGGGAGAAGATGAAGAGTTTTGCAGAAAAAAGGTGGTTATTCCAGATTTTGGACTCACAATGCCAATTTTCGAAACGCAAAAATGAGACTTTATAATCAAAATGCAATGGAAGGAAGCGTTGTTTTAATATCTGGCAAATGGGTAAAAAATAAATAACGCAGAATTTTTGAAAAATCCAAAAAAGTTTCTAAAAAATCTAGTTTTTAAACAGATAGACACCGGTGTTAAGTTTAAAAAGTTTGTAGGTAAATGTTTTAGGCCCTCGCAAGCAAGACCAGGTGGAAAATGTTGTTGAGGTTCCAACTTTAAGAAAAAATATAATTTAAACACGAAAACACTGGTGAAATGGGGATGCAGATTAAGGGTTGAAAACGGTTTTTGCGATTTGCGGCGAAACGTGACCTGCTTTTAAAGTAGATATTATAACTATCAAAATGACCACTTATACACTTTCGAAACACAAAAAACATCAAGACAATTGTTCGTGGAAGATAAAGGTAGTTTTTTCGAAAAATGTATATAACTCGAAAACTAGTCGTCTCCTGAACTACGAAAAAATAATGCTTAATCGACACCAAAAATAACATACTTTTACAAATTTTTTAGTTTTAGTTTTAGATTATCTACAACTCTGCTATTGAACGTTTTCCGCTGGCACAGTGGCAGGTTACGTTTCGCCGCAAATCGCAAAAAACGGTTTTCAACCCTTAAACTGCATCCCCGTTTCACCATTTCACTGTTTTCGTCTTTAAATTTACTTTTCCTTAAAGTTGGAACCTCAACAACATTTTCCACCTGGACTTTAATTACCAAATTTAAAAATGAGTTTTTATGTCTTATCAAAGTGCAATGGAGGAAAGGTTTTTTCCCAATATCAGACTAATTGATAGAAAGCGAGTGCAGCGGGTCCGGAATCTTAAAAAAATCATCAAAAGAATTAAAACAGTTTTTGAAAATTTCAAAAATGTTTCCTTGAATTAATTCGTCGAGTAAAGAGTAGTTCAGAGGAAGAAATTTAAGGTCTAATAACTTTTTATTTAAAATTAGTAAATTTTTGAAGAATGTAAAAAAGTTATATAGTCTTTACTGGTAGAATCAACAAAGCGAAATTGGCCATAACCACGAATTTTGCGACAGAAGCGCCATGCCTAAGAACACACTTCATCCGGCTCGAAGGACCATAAAGTTAGGAAATATTTATTTATCTGAATAAACGAGGCAATTAAGAAAACATTTGAAGAATGATTAAATTAAAAATAATAGAAGCTGCCAAATCGAACATCGTAGCTAGAAAATCCGAGGCAAAAATATGGCGAGACCATGAGTCCCTTTGGAAAGCAATGGACTAAATACTTTTAGCGCTGGGCCTGAATAAAACATCGCATGAAGAGGAAGATTTGGATGAAAAATGTAATAACATTTTTAACTGTTTTTACACAACGCGAATAAAACTGGCGCTTTTCAAACAACTCCAGTTCCGCTAGTTTTCTCAAAAGTCTATTTCAGATAATTTTGAGCAATGGAAATGCTATTTTGAAACAAGACTGATTTTCAAACACAAATGCTTTGTACTCCTTTTCGGTCATTCATTTGTTTAATGTATCCGAAACCAGAATAATCGGATAAAAACATTGAAAACTTGCACTCTTAGACTAGAAATGCACAATTTGCTTTTGAATTTCCAAGCAAACCAATCGATAACAGAAAAAAACCGTTTACCATACCATTCAAGTTGTCATACTTGGTATGGAGCGATAAATTTACATCCGCACTAACATGCCTGGAAATGACATTATCCATATTAAATTGAAAGCCAATGTGTTCTCTCTTCATGGCGATTATAATGGTTTGAAAGCTATTTTAATAATGAGTCTCATTCTGACAATATTTTATGTATGCGTTTACCCATAATAGATGAAGACCTATAATTTTGTTTGTGTGTCATTTCGAGTTCAATTCAATGCTGATACATTAGGGAGAATTTTTAATTCATGCTAATAGAGTTTCGGTGTGTTGCCCAATTGGGATAACGTCCATTGTTGTAATTGGGCAAACTATTCACTAGTGAACTTCAAGTTTTTGAATGAAAAATGCGAAGATTCTTCTATATTTAATAAAACCGAATAAAAAACAAAGAACGTCTGTGTTTATTCACAAAAGGGCAAATTTTGCGTAAAACGCGTCAAGAAAAATGATTGAAATTCAAAATTCACACAAAAAATCCTGAAAATGGCGCAAGTTTAAAACTACCTTTGCACTATAAAGTAGACTTTATTGCATAAAACACTGCCACGATCAAAATTTTGCCTCTACTGGTTTGGCATGAATTAATTTTTGCGTTAAAAGTTGCATAAAAGACGGCAAGCAAAATGACTGAACTTCAAAAATTCACAAAAATACATGCAAATTTAAAACTCTTCTGCACTCTAGACCAGACTTCCTCGCATAAAACACGGTAACGACCCAAACTTTACCTCTACTGGTTTGGTAGGAATCAGTTTTTGCGCTAAAAGTTGCATAAAAGAAGGCAAGAAAATGACTGAAACTAAAAAATTCACAAAAAAAATCCTGAAAATGGTGCAAATTTAAAACTCTCTTGCACTATATAGTACTTTACAGCATTAAACACTGCAAGGCCAAAACTTTGCCTCTACTGATTTGGCACGAATCAATTTTTGCGCTAAAAGTTGCATAAAAGACGGCAAGCAAAATGACTGAATTTCAAAAATTCACAAAAAAACATCCTGACATTGGGGCAAATTTAAAACTCCCTTGCACTATAGAGCAGATTTCCTGCATTAAACCCAGCAAAGACCAAACTTTGCCTCTACTGGCTTAGCAGCAATCAATTTTTGCGTTAAAAGTTGCGTAAAACGCAGCAAAAAATGACTGAGACTAAAAAATTCACAAAAAAATTGTGAAAATGGCACAAATGTAAAACTCCTCTGCACTATAACAGACTTTCCTACAGAAACAATGCAACGATGAAAACTTTCCCTCTACCGGTTCGGCAGGAATTATTTTTGAGTTTAACGGACCCCGCTAAAATATATTTTTAACGGAACGTTAACATTCACGTAGGAATAGAGATAGTAACACGGAATTCCGTTACGATATAACGGACCGTTAAAAATGTTCATTTTAAAGCCCTTTAATTTTGAACGGAATAGTTAGAAAATAGGGCCCTGAGTGTTTAAAAACCAACAAACTTAGTTGATTTACATAAACAAAGCGCTAAGAGTTGCAAAGCTTTAATTTGCACCAAAAGAGTTTGTCGTTCGCGACCATGAAACTGGTGATTTTTTGGTGCGTTTAGGCCGTCTCGAAAAGTAACTTTTTCCACGAAGAATTAATTTTTTTGCTTGCATTGGCTGCTTGCATTTTCTCCGACGGCTTAATTTCTATCTGCTTAAATGTGCCCAGAAATATTATTTTAGAATACACCATTCTTGCAGGTAAGACAGTGCAACTAAGAAAATGTCCATTGGTCTCCGCTAAGGCTTCTTAAGTCAGACCTAATTTTTTGGGTAAGCATGGGTTTTAAAACTCTTTCAGTTTGACTGAAACCCAGGAAATTTTGAAATAAATTTAAAAATCGTTTCGTATATTTTCCTGACTGTACTTTAATTCATTCCAATGTATTCTGGGTTTCAGTCAATTTTATTGTTTATTATTAAAATGTTACAAATACGTTTCGGTGTCTTTATCCCCATCATCAGTTTGTGTATATAGTTGCTTTCAACTTCACATTTGACTGGTCACTCTGTGAAAGCAACTATATACACAAACTGATGATGGTGGATAAAGACACCGAAACGTATTTGTAACATTTTAAATAATAAACAATAAAATTGACTGAAACGCAGGAATACATTGGAAGGAAATAAATTTAAAAACAAATTAGCTGATTTTACAAGGAATTGAATCGGCTTCTTTTAAATAAACCAAAATCCGGTTTTCCAACAAAATGAAATCTAGTTTTTCAATCTCAAAACAAAGCAGTCTCAGGATATCAAGTCAAACTCAAACTCAGGATATTTTCAAAGTCCTTGCATAATTTTCATGATTAATTCAACCATCATCATCACCCCCTAAAGAACTTAAGACACGTTGAGGGCAGCGTACTGTTATTATCCTCCATGTTGAATTTATAATAAAAATGGACATTTCAGCTCTGCTACATTAACCACACGTAAAAACATCATTAAGAAATCAACCAATGAGAACGGGCGCTGTAATAGGTTTTTTTAGATTACCATCTGACGGACTAAGTATCGAGAGAGTAATAATACACAATAATAGGCCCCAAGTAATAATGGCGGTATAATAGTTTAGCTTTAATGTATATTAATAGTGTTTGCAACAACGTGTTTCAAATGATGTAATGCCATTGTCTACATGGAATAATTGCTGATTTTCAAAACGATAATTAAATATGTTTGTTTTATTACACTGATTATGCTCTGTATCTGGTTTTTTTGATCGTGGCACGTTTGAACATGCAACATCCGCAGGAAGAGTATGTTGTACAATTCCCAGTAAAGTGCAGGAATATGACGAAAAGACCACACTCAATACCAGGGGAAAATGCAAGAAAACCAATCATCATCATTGCCGTTCAATTAAACTAAGCCTAGTAATAAGCGCACACATTCTTGGAATTAACATTCTCAGAAGGTAATCAACTTTGTTAAGTAATTCCTGAGGTTTAATCCCCACGAATGCGAAAGCAAATGCAAATTGTCCATGTTCTAATGCCAATTAATCGAAAGCCTTTATTCATCTTTTAATGACTATCAATCATTACCTAAATTGGCCGTATATCTACCTAGGTACAAACAACACTTAATTAGTAGCTTGTTGCTTTGAATTTTGTCACTGTTTGCAAGTGTTTGGCAAAACGAATTAATTAATTTGTAAACGATCGTTTTCCAGTCGTTGGTTTGGAATGTAAATTAATTCAGCAATTTAATAAAAGTTTGTTTCCATTTCTTTGTCTAGAAGGATTCTAATTACGTATTGTTACAGGGGAAATATTTTTTAATTGTTCTATCTACATTGATTAGAAAACTACGCTGCCAGCATAATTAAACACGTTTTTCTCAACTCTCAACATTAATTGTTTGATAATTGTTATCATTTGCAACAAACTAGGCGCACTAATTACATCTGCATCGTATTTGAAATAATGATTATTCGCACAATTCCATTTAATACGAAAAGGCTTGCTTAAAAGCGCATTGTTTTATTAATATATTTAATTTTTATTAAATCGGCGCATTCATACAAATTGAATTATTCCTTTGCATTTGAAATAATGAATTTCGTACTAGACGATCAGGCGAAACGGGATAAATAACTAAACAGGAATTTTAAATAAATAATTCGCTTTAAAATGCATATAATAAATTATATGTCGTTTGCAGCGATCGAAATCAGTTAAACTTTTAAAATCACTTAGTAGCATTTTCACTGACACACAACCTTAATGGATCGTTCTTTTTTTTGGACATGCATTTTATTGATTTTGATATTATTTAATATTCATAAGCTTGCATTCATTAAGAATCAGCAATTTATTTAAAGTGACCCAAAAGTGTTGAAAGTAAATTCATTATTAGAAGCATGGGATGACGCTCGGGTTTTTAGTGTGTGTTCGCTTTGGATGCGAACAAACATCTGAAGATGGTAACCATGCGTGCTAGCGAAACGGCCTAAAACCCGAAAATCATTGATTGTTCAAAATGATTGCTAAGTTTTAAGCACTTTTTATTAAAATTTAGGACAAAATTAATAATCTCCTTTTTTTTGCAGCATTTTTCAGGATGTTTTATAATAAATTATCAAAATTTTTCGATAGTTCAATAAGGTCGAGTGGGGTACGTGCACACACGGTTCTTATTAATCCAATATGAGAGAAATTTCCATATCTCCAGACAATATTACAATACGCAGGCGACACGGCACTTATCGTACATGACAAAACTACTGAGAGAGCAGCTCAAAGACTCCAAACACTAACAAACAACACAATGACATGGTTTTATAAATGGAGACTAACACCAAACGCGTCAAAAACCAACTTCTGCTCACAAACCACAGACTCAACGCTGACTCCCCTACGATAACTGCAGACGCCAAACGACACAACCAAAAACGACGTAAAATACCTTGGAATCACAATTGACCACAAACTTAAATCACTAAACACATACGAAACATCAGGGCAGAAACAATAAAGAGAACAAAACACTTCCGATCACTAACTTACAAAGACAGAGGAATTAGCACAAACACCGCCACCAAAATATAAAGCTATCTGTAGACCCTTGCTAGACTATGGACATATACTCATGACCAACGAAACAGAAAGGAAAAACGTTACATACAAGCAACAGATCAAATTGCACTAAGACTAATAACACGAATAAGACACCCCCAAAACCCACTACAAACCCCTCCACCCAACTACTATACGAACGCAAACACATGACAAAGATTTCGGAAAGACTCATACATCTACAGACAAAATGGACAAACAACCCCTACAACTGGACCATACTGAATCCCCTTTGTCTTACAAGACCACCAGACAATCCCGCTTCCGTTTCCCTACATCAACGCCACTCGAACACTTACAAACGCAACTGACTACTGGACTATAAAATATATTTTTTTATTCGTTGATTTAAATATGGGTTAAAGTATGAGTTGAAAGCTAAAATGACTAAAACTGGGGTGCACTTACCCCACTCCACCTTGATATTTCCTATCATTTGAATGTTAACAACATAATGCAGATTTTTAAAACTTGATCATTGATTAATGAGGCTCATTAACGTTGTAGATAAATCTGTAAACATTTCTGGCCTCTCGATTTAATTAAATCCATTCGGTCCAAGCCAATAATTTTCGCCTTACATTAAAGGGGCATTTTTTCGTTGTTGTTTTAGCAAGAAAGCCCGTTGTTATCACGCTTGAAAGCTTTATGTTGTTTTGCATTAAACAACTGATTAAGTGCATCACGTTTTGTCTTTGCTTTATAGGCAACTTAAAACGATCATGATTAATTGCATTATTTCGATACGAACGGCCTCTTAATAGCTCTTTTTACTGTTAAATGGCTGATTTCAATTTCGGGATGTCTCGTTTTTATCATTAACTCTTTTCAGTTGAGTTTGATGAACTAATTTTGGTCTGGTAGGGAAAATTCCCAACAAATAGTCATGTAAATCTTATTAATCCTTTCATTAACTTAGTTGTAAAACCGCAAAGATTGTTTAAGTGCCATTTGGGCACATTTCAATAAGCCAAACAATAAAGGCAAAAGGCATCACGTATAAATTATGCCACCATCCTCGAAGATGGGACGAGGCATTAAACTTATTTATGATGTACTAAGCTGAGGTATTAAAAGAACATACTTAATCGTAAAAGAGCTATTAAAATCCGGCTGCTATCAAAATGAAATTCATCATGGTTGTTCGAGCTGTGAGCCGATGAAACGAAAGCTATGAGAAGCGCATTACATGGGAATAATGCTTCATGTCAACGTCGACTTGTTAAATTGGAATCGACATGCTGATTGATATGCGTTGAAAAATCGCATAAACCGCCGTCTAATTAAAACGGAATTAGTATGCATAATTGGCAAGCAAATGTTTTATTAA